>CM044005.1:23909065-23954065 GCA_024085815.1 Flaveria linearis
TTTATAATAATTATGGGTTAGGTCTTGTTGTTTGGATGGTTAAAATACGAGTCCGGGCCTTAAACGAGCTTAAACGAACCAAAAACGTTAAAAAACTGATTTTGCTGAAACGAACTTTGGGTCACGCCACGACATGTATGAAACATGGTTACAACATAAAATCCATCATTTTATTAATATCCAGAGATCCGAAGACCAAAACAGGTTAGGTTACAATACAGAATAACAAACACAACTAGTCGAAAATGACGAATGTCACAGGTGCATAAATTGGCTTACTATCCCACAACATGAGCTATATCTGGACGGGTGTGTGAGAGATATATTAATTTTTGCACGATCTGTTGGTATCGATCTTTGTCTGCTAACTCTACTCTTCTTCCCTATAGAGTTTTTTATTCACAACCATGGGAGTATCTCTTGTTTGCAATCAAGCATCTCTGTTTTGTAAGTAAATCCAGGACATACTTTTTTTGACAAAAAAAATCCCTTGTTTTAATCTTAGCACTTCAATTCAAGGGAGTACTTGAGCATGCCTAGATCTTTCATTTTGAATTCTGTGAATAGACCTTCTTTCAATTAGTCATTTCCTCCTCATCGTTTCCTGTAATTATCATATCATCAACATATATTAATTAAGCAAGTTACCAGGTTGTTCCTTCGTTTAAAAAACAAGGTGTGATCAGAGTACTTTGTTTAAACCCATTTTTTCATAGCTATAGTAAATCTGCCAAACCAAGCTCGGGGAGATTGTTTTAATCCGTACAGAGATTTCTTTAGCAGACATACTTCTCTAACTTTAAAGTTATCTTGGAATCTAGGTGGCACTTCCATATATTTCTTCCTTTAATTCTTCGTGAAGGAAGGCATTTTTACATCAAAATGATGAAGTTGCCATCCCTTATTAGCAGCTATTGAAAATAGAACTCTAATTGTGTCAAATTGGCTACTGGGGAATTTTCAATGTAATGTGTTCTTTTTCAAGTAAGCAGTCCATATTTTGAGTGTAGCCTTTAGCACAAGCCGGGCTTTGTACCTTTCGATGGTACCGTCTGGTTTATACTTAACTTAAAGAGCCAGCGACACCCCACTGTTTTCTTTCTAGGGAGAAGAGTACACTTTTCCCATGTCTCACTATTCATCAGGGCGTCCATCTATGTTTTCATCGCATCTTTCCATGGCTTGGACTTCAAAGCCTGTTCAATACTAATAGGAGTTTCTTCTGAATATAGGGCGAAAACGAATGCCTTGGCTTCCTTTGATAGGTCCCCTTTGGCTAAGTTAGCCAAAGGTACTTGATCCTCTGGACTCCTTTTCTGGTGAGTAACGTTTTGGTGGAATTCCTCTGTTTGCTCTTCGGAGCAACAATCTTTCTGATGTTTCCTCTTGTATGCTTTCCTGCAAAGGTTCGCTTGTTCTGTCCATTCATGGTTAATATACACAGGGTCTTTATGAGACTTAAAAGAGTCAAAGCTACTTACATTTACCTCGAACATCAGGTTGGGGGGTGCTTCTTTGGTGGCACTGATGTTTGGTCTTTAGGTTGTATGGATTTCCAGGTGACTCATTGAAGGTACTGTGACTACCTTCTTCTTGAGTTGAGACATAATTCAACCAGTTCAGTGTATCAAGGTACTCATTCTTCCCCTGACCATTGTGTTAGGATGAGTAATAGTATTCGGTTTCAAGAAAGTCGTAGTTCATTATGGTGAACATGTGATGGGTCTTTGGATTGTAGCATCTATATCGTTTTTCATTCACCCCACACCTAACAAAAACACATTTTTCCGCACACGAATCAAGTTTAGTTTGATAAGATTTAGATATGTGAACAAACATAATACATCCAAAGATTCTTGGCTCAAGGGTAAGAACTAACGGGAGTTTGGTGAATTTAGCAAAAGTTTGTAATGGGGTTTTAAATTCAAGATTTTGATTGGAAGTCGGTTAATAAGATATGTAGTGGTAGCAAGGGCTTCAGGCCAAAATGTTTTGGAACTTGTGACTTGATAAAAAGAGCCCTAGTCATTTCCAATAAAATGCGATTTTTCCGATCAGCCATACCATTTTGTTCCGGAGTGGTGGGCATGTAGTTGATGAACTATTCCTTAGATTGAAGAAATGGTTCATAGGGTTGTTAACATATTCTCCTCCATTATCAGATCATAAAATTTGAATATTTTTTTTGATACTAGGTTTGAATCATGTTGTAAAACATGATGAATTTACCAGGAACCTCATATTTGTTTTTCAGAAATAAACCCAGGCATTCGAGTGCAGTCATCCACAAATATCATAAAACCCGAAGTTTTGCCCCCCGATAGTGTTATTAACGAAATGAAAATGGCAAATCCACCCTAGTGTTATTAAGTTTAAAAGTTTGTCTGTGGCTTTTTAGCTAATACGCATGTTTCATAATATGACACACTATGAGAGGGAAATATCTTAGGAAATAAAATATGTAAATAACCCATGGAAGGATGTTCTAATCTCCTACGTCATAACCATGCTTCTCGTTCAATGTTACCAGGGCTAGCATGGATGTACCAATTTGAGTTACCTCGTCCACGTAATACAACCCTTGTCTTTCAGTGCCACGCCCATTAATCACTCCCGTCCTGATATCCTGTAAGATGCAAAATTAGCTTTGTATATTTGAACATTGCAGTGATAGTTTTTTAGGATTATCATGATTTTAGTGATTTCAATGATATAAGCCTCCAGATTCTTATGGAATACATGTGTAACACCCCAACTTGTAACACCCGAAAGTTTGACTTCTCAGCATGTGATGCGACTGAGCTTCAGTCGCCTGTGATTTATGCGACTGAAGTCCAACCGCATGGCTATTCGGCCGATTGGAGCTCAACCGCACGATTGGATCTCAACCGCCCGAATGAAGTATGAGCCGAATGGAACACGTGCGATTGGGGGTCCAATCGCATGGTATTGATGCGACTGAAGGTCCAGTCGCCCCTGGACCAGATGCGACTGAGAGGTGGGTATAAAAGAGGAGCAACTCCATTCTCCTCCCATTTTCAGTCGGGGAGAGACAGTGGGCGACCGAGAACAGCAGAGAAGAGAGGGAAAGTGCTGCCCGAGCTCCGAATCCGTCGAGAAGATAGCCAAAGTCGAAGTTCATCTACTTCTACCTGTAATGTGAGTTCTAGGACCCTCATTTACATGTTTTTAACTGATTTTGGGGCTGGATCACATATAACCCTAGTTTTGTAAAAGTGTATAGTTGACCCATTTGATGAAATCTTAGAAAATGTGATTATAGTGTGACATAGGACTTGCACATGCTTGTATGATGTCCTTGTATGAATCCCTGAGCTTTGGGAGGGTCAATTTGGGTTAAAAACGGGTTTAAGGTGGGTCTGAGCACTTAGGTTCGCGACTACTGTTCTTGAAGAACTCCAGTCGCTGCCCAGTTAGGGTTACGCGACTGAAGGGCCAATCGGCCGAATGAGTGTCAGTTGTCGCCCAATCGCCCGATTGAGGTTCAAACGCACGATTGAGCCCAGTCGCCCGATAGGCCATGCGATCGAAGGTTTCGGTCGCATAAGCCCAATCGCAGAGTAGTTCAGTCGCATAGACCCATTCGCATAGTAGTACAGACGCCCGACTGAGGATTCAGTCGCATAGACCCATTCGCATAGTAATACAGACGCCCGACTGAGAATTCAGTCGCTTAGAAGTCCAATCGCATGACTCAGTCGCATGGAAACCATGCGACTAGGGTATGTTCAGTCGCCCGAATAGGGCTGATGTGATTGGACAGAGAAGTGTATGTGTAATGTATGTATGCTAGTTATGATGCTTCCATGATAGGTGGCGAACACTGATGATTGTAAATATTAATGTGTCTTGATTTGATGCATGCTTATCCCCCATAGTATACATGATATTTATAATACATGAAATGAAAGTATTATGTAAAGCACAGAGAAAGAGTAATAAAGAAAGAGAAAGGAACAGTAATGAAAGTAACAAGTCTTGCAAGCATATAGGAGTTACACGACTATGTGTCGTTAGCTCAACTGTGTGGCGGGCTAGCTACCCACTGACGCACACAGGGTCAATCAATTGAGATTGGCAGGACCTTTGGACGTGCCCCGGATGTTCGGGTCGGCCTTGTACATAGTACGCATAGCCCTTTCGGGGGAACCGTTGAACCCTTCGGGGGGATACACATAGCCCTTCGGGGGAACCGTTGAACCCTTCGGGGGAATACACATAGCCCTTTCGGGGGAAACACAGTTGGCTCTTCGGAGCATATAGATGGCCCGACATCCATTCTCCCCTCGCGCACATAGTTGGGGTATCGCCCACTGGTCCACATAGAAAGTGAAACATAAAGCTAAAGTTACAGACAAGGCCTATAGTACAGAGAACGAACATTATTTGTTCACACAGTTGATGCGTGCTCGCATATACAGTACAGTATAGTATAATACAGAAAAAGGGTATTTTTTTTATATACCAATTATAAAACTAGAACTCACTCAGCAACGCTGACTTTTTATGTGTTTCCAGATCGCAGGTAGTGTTGCTGAGGATGGCACGAGGCGGCTACTCAGCTCTTTTGGGAGGGCATTCTCCATTTGTAATGCTGCAACGTCACGTGTTGCGGGCCCATAACGCACGCAACAAGTCACGTTGCCTGCCATTACGAGATTTCTTGAGGATCTGAATCAACGAGATTACTCAAGAAATCTCCTTATATATTTTTGAATTTAATATCTTCTTTATGAAGAAAAATATATTTTCTTATTTCGGTAGAGGTCGCTGTACGACCCTATGATTGTTGAGGAATATGCATCAGCAGCAATCATAGTGTAGTATGCCCCTATGATTGCTGAGGATTCGAATAAACGAGATTGTTAGGAAATCTCGGGTTTCTATGTGTCTCCCCAGCAATCATAGTAAGGTTAGGAAGTGTAAAGAAAGTTGTATTTTGTAATCGAGTCAATGATGTAATGACTATTATGAATGAATGAGAATGTATATATGTTTTCTTTATTAATTCCGCTGCGTATGTTATGATCATGTACTAAAAGTATGTTTACACATTGTTTATCTAAAATATGCATGAAGGACCGACTGTAGGGTGCCCGGTGAGCGGGGCCTTACAAGTTGGTATCAGAGCAAAAGTTTAAGTAAAATGGGTAAAATTTTCATAATAAACCTAACTTAAACTGAGAATGGGACAGGGAGAATGAGAATGCCATCTGAGTAGCCGCGTGCCATCAGGTATTTTTCTTAAAGATTAAACTGGTATAATGTGCGCTTGTTATGTGAATGACGTGTACTGTTAGACTGAGATACTAATGTAGTCAGGATAGGTGATGCTCGGGGTACGAAGAGTAGAGTAAGTGGCTAATCACAACTGGCCACTGTAATTAGGGACTTACTGTACTTAACATAAACTGAGCTATTTCCTTGAATGACCGTGTTGGTGTTTTAATCTTTCAGTGTGATAGAGATGGTCGGTGATAGATCATCTGATGCTTCCCGTGATGGTGAACGTGGTGATGAGCCGCGTATCACGCGAGGAAGACTTAGAAAAGAGAAAGTAGTCCGTGAGGAGAACGAGATTCCTCACCAGGAAGAGACGGACGAAAGCGCCAAGTTGAGAGCCTCGGTAAAAGAGGCAGTAATTGAGGAAGTGCACCAAGTTATGCAGACGATTTTACCGACTGTAATGACCGAAGCGATAAAGGCAGTAAGAGAAGAGGATAGACGAGGGAGGAGACGGTCCTCCGGTAGACAGCAACGGGCAGGGGTAGAAACAGTATTGTCGGATGATGAAGAGGAGGAAGAGGAAGAACAGGTACGGGAGACAGCCCGGGGTTGTGATTATGGGAAATTCATGAGGTGCAAGCCTCCAACTTTTGATGGTTCAGGTACGGCTGCTGATGCTCACCAATGGGTGAGAGAGATGGAGGCGGTCCTTGATATCAGCGATTGCCATGAGGATAAAAGGTGAAGTTTGCTACCCACTCGTTTACGGGGACGGCGTTGTGTTGGTGGGACAATATTGTCCAGGCCGAGGGTAGTCGGGCTATTGGGAAGATGAAGTGGTCGGAGTTGAAAAGAATGGTGATCGAGGAGTTTAGTCCTCGTCGTGAGATGGATAGAGTAGAGAGAGAGTTCCTGCAGCTAGAGGCGGGTACGATGACTCATCAGCAATACACGACTAAGTTCAACGACATGGCACGGTTGGTGCCAGAGCAAGTGACGCCGGTGTCTCGCAAGATTAACCGGTATATCCAGGGGTTGCCAGCCGAAATTCGTTGGCATTTGATTTCCGCCCGACCAAGTACTTTCAGGTCGGCTGTGGATTTAGCTGGTAGGCTGTATGATGAACGGGCTGCGTTGGTAAAGGCTGAGGGCAGTAAGAAAGGAAGTGAGGAAAGGAAGTGGCAGGGAAAGAGGTTTGATCGAGGGGGTGCCTCGACGAGTAATAAGAAGACGAAGGTGGATGACCGCCGGGTGGTCACGTCGGGTTCAGGAGGAAAGAAGTGTGGTAAATGCGGGAGAGAGCACGGTGGTGAGTGCAGATGGGGTTGAACGTATGTTTCAGGTGTGGTCAGCCTGGCCACATTGCTAGAGACTGTAGGAAGCCTAGGGCTGAGGCTTCAGGGGTAAAGAAGACGGGAAGTGAAGGTCCGAAAGCAAGCGCCAGGGCATTCACAATGACGCAGGAAGAGGCGAGGACGGACCCTGATGTAGTGTCCGGTACGTTTCTAGTGAACCAAACTTTAGCCTCCGTGTTATTTGATTCGGGTGCCAGTAGGAGTTTTATTTCTGTTGCTTTTCGTGCCAAATTGCCTGTTAATAGCAGACGTGTGGATGTGCCGTTTGATGTAGAGACTGCTATAGGTAAAACCACCAGGATTTCTGAGGTAATTGAGGGTTGCGATGTAGAACTGGAGGGTCACAAATTCCCAGTTAAACCCTTTGCGATGACGTTAGGAGGTTTCGATTTGGTGCTTGGAATGGATTGGTTGGCAGATTTCGAGGCGAACATTGTGTGTCGCAAGAAGATGATCAGTTTGACAGCGCCTGACGGTAGTCCAGTGACAGTTTATGGGGATCGGGTTACTACAATTCCGAAAGTGATCTCAATGGCAGTGGCGGGGAAATGTATGAGGCGTGGATGTAGCGCCTATTTATGTTATGTGAAAGATGTAGAGAAGCCAGCACCACAACTGTCTGATGTTCCGGTTGTGTGTGAGTTCCCAGACGTATTCCCGGAAGACTTATCGGGATTGCCACCTGACAGAGAGATCGAGTTCCAGATTGATTTAGTACCAGGCGCCCAACCTGTTGCCAAAGCACCATACCGATTGGCCCCGACAGAGATGAAAGAGTTGATGGAACAGTTACAAGAGCTGTTGGATAAGGGGTTTATTCGACCGAGTATCTCACCTTGGGGTGCTCCGGTCCTGTTTGTAAAGAAAAAGGACGGTAGTATGAGGATGTGCATCGACTACCGCGAGTTGAATAAGCTGACAGTAAAGAACAGATACCCCTTGCCGAGAATCGACGACTTGTTTGATCAACTTCAGGGTGCTAGTTGGTTTTCACGTATAGATCTTCGATCAGGCTACCATCAACTGAAGGTGAAGGAGCAGGATATCCCTAAAACAGCTTTTCGAACGCGCTACGGTCATTATGAGTTCCTCGTTATGTCCTTTGGTTTGACCAACGCGCCAGCTGCTTTTATGGACCTGATGATAGGGTGTGCCGGCCGATGTTGGATAAATCAGTGATTGTATTCATTGATGACATCTTAATTTATTCAAAAAGCGAGACTGAACATGCCGGTCACATTCGCGAAGTTCTGGAGACACTGAGAAGGGAGAAATTGTATGCAAAGTTCTCCAAGTGCGTATTTTGGTTGCGTGAAGTTCAGTTCTTGGGTCACGTGGTAAATCCGGATGGGATTCTAGTTGATCCGGCAAAGGTGGAAGCAGTAATGCAATGGAAGTCTCCGAAGACGCCGTCCGAGATCCGTAGTTTCTTGGGTTTGGCGGGCTACTACCGAAGGTTTATCCAAGACTTCTCCAAAATTGCTTCTCCACTGACAAAGTTGACCCGAAAGGATGTGAAGTTTGTATGGGGTCAAGCTCAAGAAAAGGCATTCGAAGAACTGAAGACAAGATTGACCCAAGCTCCAGTATTGGCACTACCCGACGGGAGTGAGATTTAGTGGTTTATTCTGATGCCTCCTACTCGGGGTTGGGGTGTGTATTAATGCAGAGAGGAAAGGTGATAGCCTACGCATCCCGACAGCTGAAAGTTCATGAGGTTAATTACCCTACTCATGACTTGGAGCTAGCAGCTGTGGTTTTCGCGTTGAAGATCTGGCGGCACTACCTGTATGGGACGAAATGCACCATCTTCACGGACCACAAAAGCTTGAAGTACTTCTTCGAGCAAAAGATCTGAACATAAGGCAACGGCGATGGTTGGAGCTCATAAAGGACTATGATTGTGAAATCCATTACCATCCGGGCAAAGCCAACGTGGTGGCGGATGCCCTTAGCCGAAAGGAGAGGCCCGAGCCAATTCGAGTGAAGGCGTACCAGCTAATCATGACCTCCGACGTGATGAAACAGGTCAAAGAGTTCCAAGATGAGGCTTTGAAAGACGAACATCTTAACTCCGAACGAATGAGAGGTCTGGTCGCGGAGTTGGGTGAGAACGCGACGGGTGTTAGAACTCGGTTTGGGCGTATGTGGATTCCTCGTCTCGGGGATCTACGAATGAAGATTTTGGATGAAGCTCATAAGTCCCGATACTCCATTCATCCCGGCGCCACCAAGATGTACCAAGACATGAAGAAAGATTATTGGTGGCCGGGTATGAAACGCGATGTGGTGGAGTATGTGAGTAAATGCCTCACGTGTTTGCAAGTGAAGGCGGAGCACCAGAAGCCGTATGGAAAGATTCAACCATTGGACATCCCGGAGTGGAAGTGGGAACACATCACCATGGATTTCATCACAAAGCTGCCACGTACCCCTAAAGGGTATGATACGATCTGGGTGATTGTGGATCGATTGACGAAGAGTGCTCACTTCTTACCGATGCGGGAGACATATTCGTCCGAGAAGTTGGCTGATCTTTTCATCAAAGAAATTGTGACTCGTCACGGTGTACCGGTGTCGATTGTGTCTGATCGCGACACCCGGTTTACATCCAAATTCTGGAAGAAATTCCACGATGCTATGGGGACGAGATTGCATATTAGCACGGCTTATCATCCTCAAACTGATGGTCAGTCAGAAAGGACCATTCAGACCTTGGAGGACATGCTTCGGGCATGTGTTATTGATTTCGGAGGAAGTTGGGATGACCATCTACCGTTAGCTGAGTTCTCATACAACAACAGTTATCATGCTAGTATTGGCATGCCACCTTACGAGATGTTATACGGTAGAAGGTGCAGGACCCCCGTCTGTTGGGGTGAAATTGGTCAGAAAGAATTGGGAAGCGTCGAAGTGGTAGAGGCTACGACTGAAAAGCTCGAAAGAATTAAAGCGTATATGAAGGCAGCCAAAGACCGACAGAAGTCGTATGCCGACAAGCGACGCCGACCAATTGAGTTCCAAGTGGGAGACCGGGTTATGTTGAAGGTCTCACCTTGGAAAGGGATCATTCGATTCCGAAAGCGGGGTAAGTTGAGTCCGCGATATATAGGCCCTTTCCGAATTGTTGCTCGAGTAGGGGAGGTGGCTTATAGGTTGGAACTGCCAGATGAACTAAGTGGAATCCACCCGACCTTCCACGTGTCTCATCTGAGGAAGTGCTTGGCGGACGAGGACATGGTCGTTCCACTGGATGATATCGAGGTAGACGAAAAGCTCAATTATGTAGAGCAACCAGTGGCGATCATAGATCGCAAAGAGAAGAGGTTGAGAAATAAAGTGGTTCCCCTTGTGCGTGTACAGTTGCGGCACAGGAAGGGATCCGAGTCGACGTGGGAAACTGAAGAAGAAATGAGGCAGCATTACCCACGATTGTTCGAAGAATGACAGGTTTCGGGGACGAAACCTAAAATAAGGGGGGTGGACTTGTAACACCCGAAAGTTTGACTTCTCAGCATGTGATGCGACTGAGCTTCAGTCGCCTGTGATTTATGCGACTGAAGTCCAACCGCATGGCTATTCGGCCGATTGGAGCTCAACCGCACGATTGGATCTCAACCGCCCGAATGAAGTATGAGCCGAATGGAACACGTGCGATTGGGGGTCCAATCGCATGGTATTGATGCGACTGAAGGTCCAGTCGCCCCTGGACCAGATGCGACTGAGAGGTGGGTATAAAAGAGGAGCAACTCCATTCTCCTCCCATTTTCAGTCGGGGAGAGACAGTGGGCGACCGAGAACAGCAGAGAAGAGAGGGAAAGTGCTGCCCGAGCTCCGAATCCGTCGAGAAGATAGCCAAAGTCGAAGTTCATCTACTTCTACCTGTAATGTGAGTTCTAGGACCCCTCATTTACATGTTTTTAACTGATTTTGGGGCTGGATCACATATAAACCCTAGTTTTGTAAAAGTGTATAGTTGACCCATTTGATGAAATCTTAGAAAATGTGATTATAGTGTGACATAGGACTTGCACATGCTTGTATGATGTCCTTGTATGAATCCCTGAGCTTTGGGAGGGTCAATTTGGGTTAAAAACGGGTTTAAGGTGGGTCTGAGCACTTAGGTTCGCGACTACTGTTCTTGAAGAACTCCAGTCGCTGCCCAGTTAGGGTTACGCGACTGAAGGGCCAATCGGCCGAATGAGTGTCAGTTGTCGCCCAATCGCCCGATTGAGGTTCAAACGCACGATTGAGCCCCAGTCGCCCGATAGGCCATGCGATCGAAGGTTTCGGTCGCATAAGCCCAATCGCAGAGTAGTTCAGTCGCATAGACCCATTCGCATAGTAGTACAGACGCCCGACTGAGGATTCAGTCGCATAGACCCATTCGCATAGTAATACAGACGCCCGACTGAGAATTCAGTCGCTTAGAAGTCCAATCGCATGACTCAGTCGCATGGAAACCATGCGACTAGGGTATGTTCAGTCGCCCGAATAGGGCTGATGTGATTGGACAGAGAAGTGTATGTGTAATGTATGTATGCTAGTTACGATGCTTCCATGATAGGTGGCGAACACTGATGACGTGTAAATATTAATGTGTCTTGATTTGATGCATGCTTATCCCCCATAGTATACATGATATTTATAATACATGAAATGAAAATATTATGTAAAGCACAGAGAAAGAGTAATAAAGAAAGAGAAAGGAACAGTAATGAAAGTAACAAGTCTTGCAAGCATATAGGAGTTACACGACTATGTGTCGTTAGCTCAACTGTGTGGCGGGCTAGCTACCCACTGACGCACACAGGGTCAATCAATTGAGATTGGCAGGACCTTTGGACGTGCCCCGGATGTTCGGGTCGGCCTTGTACATAGTACGCATAGCCCTTTCGGGGGAACCGTTGAACCCTTCGGGGGGATACACATAGCCCTTCGGGGGAACCGTTGAACCCTTCGGGGGAATACACATAGCCCTTTCGGGGGAAACACAGTTGGCTCTTCGGAGCATATAGATGGCCCGACATCCATTCTCCCCTCGCGCACATAGTTGGGGTATCGCCCACTGGTCCACATAGAAAGTGAAACATAAAGCTAAAGTTACAGACAAGGCCTATAGTACAGAGAACGAACATTATTTGTTCACACAGTTGATGCGTGCTCGCATATACAGTACAGTATAGTATAATACAGAAAAAGGGTATTTTTATATACTAATTATAAAACTAGAACTCACTCACAACGCTGACTTTTTATGTGTTTCCAGATCGCAGGTAGTGTTGCTGAGGATGGCACGAGGCGGCTACTCAGCTCTTTTGGGAGGGCATTCTCCATTATGTAATGCTGCAACGTCACGTGTTGCGGGCCCATAACGCACGCAACAAGTCACGTTGCCTGCCATTACGAGATTTCTTGAGGATCTGAATCAACGAGATTACTCAAGAAATCTCCTTTATATTTTTTTGAATTTAATATCTTCTTTATGAAGAAAAATATATTTTCTTATTTCGGTAGAGGTCGCTGTACGACCCTATGATTGTTGAGGAATATGCATCAGCAGCAATCATAGTGTAGTATGCCCCTATGATTGCTGAGGATTCGAATAAACGAGATTGTTAGGAAATCTCGGGTTTCTATGTGTCTCCCCAGCAATCATAGTAAGGTTAGGAAGTGTAAAGAAAGTTGTATTTTGTAATCGAGTCAATGATGTAATGACTATTATGAATGAATGAGAATGTATATATGTTTTCTTTATTAATTCCGCTGCGTATGTTATGATCATGTACTAAAAGTATGTTTACACATTGTTTATCTAAAATATAAGCAATGAAGGACCGACTGTAGGGTGCCCGGTGAGCGGGGCCTTACACAACTTGAAAGAGGCTGATGTGTCACTATTACAGATATCAAATCAAAAACCAAATCCATGACATTAAAGAGAAGGTGAGAAGAAATAAATTCAAACAAACCAAATAATCCGAAAGAACCTAATTAAGGTGTTCATTAGATCAATAAAGTAAAAGATAATCTTGGTCTTCAATCCACTCTTCAGTGATTTCCCGGATTACCCTGATTACCTAAAATAAAATAAGAAAACACCACAAAAAATACGGCTGAGCCAAAAGTTGCTCAGTGACGGAAAGAACAATAACAGTGATTCAAAGCATAAAATACTGATATCTGATACTAAACTGATCATATGACATTGAAAACAAAAATCTGATTCTAAACATATAATACTGATACTGAACTGGACATGTAATACTGAGAGTGAACTGGTCTACACGACGAGTATATACAAACAAAACAAGTCGTGTAATACAAGAAGCACCCAGAGCGAAAACTAAACTGATAAGTACATAGCTAGCTAGACTATGCACAAATGAGATAGTGTGTGGGGCGTACACACATGATTCCATCCCCCGGAACTAAACTGATCTGAACTGAACTAGGATCGATCCATCCGCCTCCCAAATAAATGTGGCCAAAGTACTACTTGAGTACTAACGTGTTAACGGAGACTCCGTGAACTATTTGTAAGGCCCCGTTCCCGGGCACCTCACAGTTGGTCATTCACAGCATAAAACCTACATTTAATCATTTAAGCAGCGGAAATTAAGTTGGCAAAAACCCTTCATTTATTTAAAACACTGTTGTTAAGCAATACAATCTAGTTTCTAAGTCACAAAACAAATAGACGAATGAATTACAAAACAACAGTATTGTCAAAACATAATTTGGATGTCAGACTTGTCTTGCCGAATAGCCATCTCAGTGTGCCATCCTCAGCAACCTGTTACCTGCCAACTGGAAAATACATAAAGTCAGCTTTGCTGAGTGAGTTCTAGTTTTGTAATTAAAATACTTTACTTCTCATTTCAAAACGTTCGTTATGCTTATGTGATCACGCATCGTACGTACACGTAGGTAATTTCATTATTATCTTCATCATTCGTTCATTAGTTTTCATTCGTGTACCATTCATCATTCTCATTCACGTTCGTACATACATTCTTTCATTCATTCATACGTTCTTTAACTTTCATTCGTCAAGCATGCAAAACTCTAAGGGTCACTTTTCTTCTCTGCCCTCATGGTTCCAACCCATAAGCCGACAGAGCATATCGTATCCGTCTGGTGCCCCTATGGCTCTCAGTCCATAGACCGACACCTGGTGCCCCTATGGCTCTCAGTCCATAGACCGACACCTGGTTGCCCCTATGGCTCTCTGTCCATAGACCGACAACCTGGTTGCCCCTATGGCTCTCTGTCCATAGACCGACAACCTCGTTGCCCCTATGGCTCTCTGTCCATAGACCGACAACGTCTCATCTGGGGTCACGTTAACCCCATGAGTGATCGTCACCACTCCTGCTGTAACAACTATCCCGTGACAGGTCACAAAGACACTGCCCCGTTGTTCCTAAGGCAACTATGGCTCACTGTCCATAATCTACCATAGGGCTCGTAATAGGCCTAGTTACTAGAACCAAGCACCATTTCCAAGACTTCATAACCGTCAATTCCATCTCGTGCCCCTTAGACCATGCAAGACTTTCGTTCATTCATTTTTGCATGTATTCATCATCATTTTTCTTTTCGTTCATTCGTTAATACATGCATTCATCATCATGTTCCTCTTTCATTATCTTTCACTTTACGTTACATAATACTTCATTAATTCATTCTCGTTATTCGTAAAGTTTCAGAAAGATAAGCATACACAATTACAAGGAACATACACACTCATCATACATTCATCATCATACATAGCATCTTACCATACTTAACAATATTTTATTAATAATATTGTTAACAATAATAATACACTGATAATAATATCAGTGATGATAAGGGTTAATCATACTCATTATTATATGCATGAAACATCATCATTTAAGTAACCCTAGTCAACCCTGGTCAAAACCTCGAACTTCGGACTTACAGGAAATTTCTGTAAAATTCTAAGTTTTCTGGGCGTTTGAGTCCTGTTGGGCGTATAAGCCCTCTGGGCGTATGAGCCCTGTTAGGCGTAAGAGCACTGCTGGACTTTTCATCTTATACTTAGAATTATCTGGTCATACGACCACACTGTTGGTCGTATGAGCACTATTGGTCGTACCATCCCATACTTAGAATTATGTTCTGATCATACGACCACACTGTTGGTCGTATGAGCCCTATTGGACTCTTCAACACACTTAGAAAATTTCATCACCTGGTCATACGACCACACTGTTGGTCGTATGAGTCCTATTGGGCCAACACTTAGAAATATAACTTGGTCATACGACCACACTGTTGGTCGTATGAGTCCTGTTAGACTTTTCAATCACTTAGAAAAATGCATCACCTGGTCATACGACCACACTGTTGGTCGTATGAGCATGGTGGACTCATCAACTCGTGCTTATTTATTCTAAGTCCCAATTTCAGACATATTAGCAACCTGTTCATGTGTATAATTCATAGTCCAAGTCCCAAACATCATAATGCCTAGTTCTAAACATATACATATGATTCTAGGCATAAATTTAACATAAACATAAACATACATACATTCATTTCATACGGGTATCAACCCAGATTTTACAAAAACATACTTGCATGCATTTTCCAGCCCCAAAATAGTTAAAAACCAGTAAAAAGGGGTCTAGAACTCACCTTAATTTGTCTTCGGGTTTTGGATGTCCTTTCCTTGAAAGTCTCAGTCGTTTATACACCTAAAACACACACACAGTGCAACCCGAACACACTAGTTACATTTATAAGCTCATAAATAGTTCTAGAATCGTCCTAAACATCATAATTCGAGATTTCTTACCCAAAAACTTCGAATTTCTCAGGTTCTTCAAAAAATCCCGATGGTTTTCTGCTCCTGCTGCTTTCTCTCTCTAAAATATCAAATGAATGAATACTCAGGCAACGTGGGAGGCCATACCACCTTTTCTATCAAATTAATAGGGAGTTTGCCCATTTGGCACTTTTGGCCCCTCCACAAAAGCAGACTTTTTATTTCCTTCTCCTTCCTTTCTATTTCATTCTTTTAATTTCTTTAATAAGAAATTACGGGTGTTACAAGTCCACCCCCCTTATATAGGTTTCGTCCCCGAAACCTGTTATTCCTCAAACAGATGTGGGTAGTGTTGCCTCATCTCCTCCTCAGTCTCCCACGTAGACTCGGATCCCTTCCTGTGCTTCCACTGTACCCGCACAAGAGGAACCACTTTATTCCTCAACCTCTTTTCTTTACAATCAATGATTGCCACTGGTTGCTCCACGTAATTGAGCCGTTCGTCTACTTCAATATCCTCCAGTGGTACAACCATGTCTTCATCAGCTAAGCACTTCCTCAGATGGGATACATGGAATGTGGGATGAATTCCACTTAACTCAACTGGCAATTCAAGTCGATAGGCCACCTCTCCTACTCGTGCGACAATTCGGAAAGGTCCTATGTATCTCGGGCTTAGCTTACCTCGTTTCCTGAATCTAATGATCCCTTTCCAGGGCGAGACCTTCAACATGACTCGGTCACCAACCTTGAACTCTATCGGTCTTCGCCTCTTGTCAGCATACGACTTTTGCCTATCTTTCGCCGCCTTCATGAAGGCTTTGATCTTTTCTAATTTCTCAGTCGTTGCTTCAATCACCTCAACGCCTCCCAGTTCTTTCTGCCCAATATCTCCCCAACATACGGGCGTCCTACATCTCCTACCGTATAGCATCTCGTAAGGTGGCATGCCAATGCTGGCATGATAACTGTTGTTGTATGAGAATTCTGCTAACGGCAGGTGGTTGTCCCAACTTCCTCCAAAGTCGATCACGCACGCCCGAAGCATGTCTTCGAGGGTTTGAATCATCCTCTCAGACTGACCGTCTGTCTGAGGGTGATATGCTGTACTAATGTGTAGTCTCGTCCCCATTGCATCGTGAAATCTCTTCCAAAACTTGGAGGTAAACCGGGTGTCGCGATCAGACACAATAGACATCGGCACACCATGACGAGCTACAATTTCTTTGATGAACAGATCCGCCAATCTTTCGGATGAGTACGTTTCGCGGATCGGTAGGAAGTGGGCACTCTTCGTCAGGCGGTCAACTATCACCCATATGGCATCATACCCTTTTGGGGTACATGGTAACTTCATGATAAAATCCATGGTGATGTGTTCCCACTTCCACTCGGGTATATCCAACGGTTGGATTTTCCCGTAGGGCTTCTGGTGTTCTGCCTTTACTTGCAAGCAAGTTAGGCATTTACTCACGTACTCCACTACGTCACGTTTCATACCCGGCCACCAATAGTCTTTCTTCATATCGTGGTACATTTTGGTAGCACCGGGGTGAATGGAGTATCGGGTCTTATGGGCCTCATCCATGATTCTTCCACGTAGATCCCCGTATCGAGGAATCCACATTCGCCCAAATCGGGTCTTAACACCAAGAGTGTTCTCACCCAATTCCGTAACTAGGCCTCTCATCCTTTCGGAGTTAAGACGATCTTCTTTCAAAGCCTCGTCTTGAAACTCCTTAACTGTGTCATCACGTCGGAGGTCATGATCAACTGATAAGCCTTCACCCGGATCGGCTCAGGCCTTTCTTTTCGGCTAAGGGCATCGGCCACCACGTTGGCCTTGCCCGAATGGTAATGGATTTCGCAGTCATAATCCTTTATGAGCTCCAACCATCGCCTTTGCCTCATGTTTAAATCTTTCTGCTCGAAGAAATACTTCAAGCTTTTGTGGTCTGTGAAGATAGTGCACTTCGTCCCGTATAGATAGTGCCGCCATATCTTCAACGCGAAAACCACCGCAGCTAATTCTAGATCGTGTGTGGGATAGTTGACTTCATGGATCTTCAGCTGTCGAGATGCGTAGGCTATCACCTTTCCACGTTGCATCAACACACAACCTAGCCCAGAATAAGATGCATCCGAATAGACCACTAAGTCTTCACTTCCCTCAGGCAAAGTCAAGACAGGAGCTTGTGTTAGTCTTGCCTTCAACTCCTCAAAAGCCATCTCCTGCTCTCGACCCCACACGAATTTCACATCCTTACGAGTCAATTTTGTCAAAGGTGAGGCGATCTTTGAAAAGTCTTGAATAAATCTTCTATAATAGCCCGCCAATCCCAAGAAGCTACGAATCTCGGATGGCGTCTTTGGTGATTTCCATTGCATCACAGCCTCAACCTTTGCTGGGTCCACCATGATTCCCTCGGCATTTACCGCGTGACCCAAAAATTGCACCTCGCGTAGCCAGAAAGCACATTTGGAGAACTTAGCATACAGCTTCTCCCTTCTCAAAGTCTCCAATACTTTCCGAATGTGACCGGCATGCTCCTCTTCGCTCCTTGAATAAATCAGGATATCATCGATGAACACAATCACTGATTTATCTAACATTGGCCGACACACTCGGTTCATCAAATCCATAAAAGCAGCTGGCGCGTTAGTTAGACCAAATGACATAACGAGAAACTCATAGTGTCCATAACGCGTACGGAAAGCTGTTTTAGGAATGTCCTGCTCCTTCACCTTCAACTGGTGATAGCCAGATCGAAGATCTATCCTCGAGAACCAACTGGCACCCTGGAGCTGATCGAACAAGTCATCGATTCTCGGTAATGGATACCGATTCTTTATTGTCAACTTGTTCAATTCACGGTAGTCGATACACATTCTCATGCTACCGTCCTTCTTTTTCACAAATAAGACCGGGGCACCCCAAGGAGAGATACTCGGTCTAATGAAGCCCTTGTCAAGCAACTCCTGCAGTTGCTCCATCAACTCTTTCATCTCCGTCGGAGCCAAGCGATACGGTGCTTTTGCGACAGGTTGGGCACCCGGTATCAGGTCGATCTGGAATTCGATCTCTCGGTCAGGTGGCAATCCCGATAAGTCTTTGGGAAACACGTCCGGAAAGTCACGCACAACTGGTACATCAGATAGTTGTGGTGTTGGCGTCTCTACATTCTTTACATAACATAAGTAGGCGCTACATCCGCGCCTCATACACTTTCCCGCCACCGCCATCGAGATCACCTTCGGAATCGTCGTAACCCGATCGCCATATATTGTCACCGGACTTCCGTCAGTCGCCGTCAGCCTAATCATCTTCTTTCGGCACACGATATTCGCTTCGTAGGTTGCTAACCAATCCATCCCTAACACTACATCAAATCCTCCTAGGGGCATCACATGTAATTTGGCAGCAAACCTATGGCCTTCTAACTCTATGGTACAGTCCTCTATCACATCAGTAACTCTAGTGGACTTACCAGGCACTTTAGCACAGAAAGTAGCAGAAATGAAACTCTTACTAGCACCAGAATCAAATAACACAGAAGCAAGAGTTTGATTTACTAGAAACATACCTGACACAACATCGGGGTCCGTCCTAGCCTCCTCTCTGGTCATGGTAAAAGCTCTGGCGCTCGCCTTCTGCCCTTCAGTCCCGGCCGTCTTCTTTGCCCCGGAACTCTCCACCCTCTGCTTCCTGCAGTCTTTGCTCATATGGCCCGCCTCGCCGCAGTTATAACACCTCAGCTCCTTACAGTCTTTCAAGATGTGGCCCGGCTTCCCACACTTGAAACACACGTTGAGCCCCGATCTGCACTCACCTGTATGCTCCTTCCCGCACTTGCCACACCTTTTGGGCCTCGAGCTTGATGACCCCACCCTACGGTCATCCATTCTCATCCTTTTGTTGTTCGGGGTAAAGCCACCACGCCCGAACCGTTTCCCATTCCAGTTTCGGTCACCACCACCAGCCTTCTTCACCTCCGCATCTGCTACCTCCCTCTCATCATAAAGCCTCCCAGCCAAATCTACTGCCGACCTAAAAGTGCTTGGTCGTGCAGCAATCAAATGCCTACGAATATCGGCTGGTAGCCCCTGTATATACCGGTTAATCTTGCGAGATACCGGTGTCACCTGATCTGGCACCAGCCTCGCCATCTCATTGAACTTGGCAGTGTATTGCTGGTGGTTCATGGTTCCCGCCTCGAGTTGCAGGAACTCCCTCTCAATCTTATCAAGTTCCCTGTGAGGACAAAATTCCTCAATTACCAGCTTCTTCAACTCGGGCCACTTTATTTTGCCTATAGCCCTGCTGCCTTCAGCTTGGACAATATTGTCCCACCAACATAGTGCTGAGTCAGTAAAGGAGTGGGTGGCAAACTTCACCTTCTGATCTTCCTGCACTCACTGATCTCGAGTACCGCCTCCATCTCCCTTACCCACCGATGGGCAGCCGCAGCATTGCCATTTCCATCAAAAGTCGGGGGCCTGCACCTCTGGAATGCCCCGTAGTTGCATCCCTTGGTTGTCACCCCAACCACATCATCTTCCTCTTCATCAGATACTACTACCTCAGGATTCGGTCGTTCATCTCCTCCCTTGCTTTCCTTCCCAGTTGACCCTCTCATGTCCTCCTCCTTTCTCTCTTCATTCCTTACAGCACGAATAACATCGGTCACTACAGATGGCATAACTGCCTGTAGGACTTGGTGTACCTCATCAGCAATCGCTTCCCTAGCAGAGGCATTCAGGCTCGCATTCTCAGTTTCTTTATTCCGATCAGGAACCTCAGGGTTTACGGGAGCCGTCTCAGGAGCTTTAGTGCTGTTCCTAGTCGTACGCGGACGACCTCTACCTCTAGCAGCCTTAGAAGGTTTCTTCCCAGCCATTATCCTATACGCTATAAGATTCAAACACTAAAACAGTCATTCAAGGAATAGCTCGGTTTATGTCAAGTATAGTAAGTCCCTAATTACAGTGGCCAGTTGTGATTAGCCACTTACTTTACTCTTCACACCCCAAGCACTTCCTATCCTGACTACATTAGCATCTAAATCTACTAAGAACACATAAATCACATAGCACACGCACATAACACTGATTAACTTTCAAGAAAAGCAATACCTGATGGCACATGGCTACTCGGGCTGACATCCCTCTTTCCATCCTATTCTCAGTTTAAGTTAAGGTTTATTTTGAAAATTTACCCATTTTACTTAAACTTTTGCTCTGATACCAACTTGTAAGGCCCCGTTCCCGGGCACCTCATAGTTGGTCATTCACAGCATAAAACCTACATATTAATCATTTAAGCAGCGGAAATTAAGTTGGCAAAAACCTTCATTTATTTAAAACACTGTTGTTAAGCAATACAATCTAGTTTCTAAGTCACAAAACAAATAGACGAATGAATTACAAAACAACAGTATTGTCAAAACATAATTTGGATGTCAGACTTGTCTTGCCGAATAGCCATCTCAGTGTGCCATCCTCAGCAACCTGTTACCTGCCAACTGGAAAATACATAAAGTCAGCGTTGCTGAGTGAGTTCTAGTTTTGTAATTAAAATACTTTACTTCTCATTTCAAAACGTTCGTTATGCTTATGTGATCACGCATCGTACGTACACGTAGGTAATTTCATTATTATCTTCATCATTCGTTCATTTGTTTTCATTCGTGTACCATTCATCATTCTCATTCACGTTCGTACATACATTCTTTTCATTCATTCATACGTTCTTTAACTTTCATTCGTCAAGCATGCAAAACTCTAAGGGTCACTTTTCTTCTCTGCCCTCATGGTTCCAACCCATGAGCCGACAGAGCATATCGTATCCGTCTGGTGCCCCTATGGCTCTCAGTCCATAGACCGACACCTGGTGCCCCTATGGCTCTCAGTCCATAGACCGACACCTGGTTGCCCCTATGGCTCTCTGTCCATAGACCGACAACCTGGTTGCCCCTATGGCTCTCTGTCCATAGACCGACAACCTCGTTGCCCCTATGGCTCTCTGTCCATAGACCGACAACGTCTCATCTGGGGTCACGTTAACCCCATGAGTGATCGTCACCACTCCTGCTGTAACAACTATCCCGTGACAGGTCACAAAGACACTGCCCCGTTGTTCCTAAGGCAACTATGGCTCACTGTCCATAATCTACCATAGGGCTCGTAATAGGCCTAGTTACTAGAACCAAGCACCATTTCCAAGACTTCATAACCGTCAATTCCATCTCGTGCCCCTTAGACCATGCAAGACTTTCGTTCATTCATTTTTGCATGTATTCATCATCATTTTTCTTTTCGTTCATTCGTTAATACATGCATTCATCATCATGTTCCTCTTTCATTATCTTTCACTTTACGTTACATAATACTTCATTAATTCATTCTCGTTATTCGTAAAGTTTCAGAAAGATAAGCATACACAATTACAAGGAACATACACACTCATCATACATTCATCATCATACATAGCATCTTACCATACTTAACAATATTTTATTAATAATATTGTTAACAATAATAATACACTGATAATAATATCAGTGATGATAAGGGTTAATCATACTCATTATTATATGCATGAAACATCATCATTTAAGTAACCCTAGTCAACCCTGGTCAAACCTCGAACTTCGGACTTACAGGAAATTTCTGTAAAATTCTAAGTTTTCTGGGCGTTTGAGTCCTGTTGGGCGTATAAGCCCTCTGGGCGTATGAGCCCTGTTAGGCGTAAGAGCACTGCTGGACTTTTCACCTTATACTTAGAATTATCTGGTCATACGACCACACTGTTGGTCGTATGAGCACTATTGGTCGTACCATCCCATACTTAGAATTATGTTCTGATCATACGACCACACTGTTGGTCGTATGAGCCCTATTGGACTCTTCAACACACTTAGAAAATTTCATCACCTGGTCATACGACCACACTGTTGGTCGTATGAGTCCTATTGGGCCAACACTTAGAAATATAACTTGGTCATACGACCACACTGTTGGTCGTATGAGTCCTGCTAGACTTTTCAATCACTTAGAAAAATGCATCACCTGGTCATACGACCACACTGTTGGTCGTATGAGCACTGGTGGACTCATCAACTCGTGCTTATTTATTCTAAGTCCCAATTTCAGACATATTAGCAACCTGTTCATGTGTATAATTCATAGTCCAAGTCCCAAACATCATAATGCCTAATTCTAAACATATACATATGATTCTAGGCATAAATTTAACATAAACATAAACATACATACATTCATTTCATACGGGTATCAACCCAAATTTTACAAAAACATACTTGCATGCATTTTCCAGCCCCAAAATAGTTAAAAACCAGTAAAAAGGGGTCTAGAACTCACCTTAATTTGTCTTCGGGTTTTGGATGTCCTTCCTTGAAAGTCTCAGTCGTTTATACACCTAAAACACACACACAGTGCAACCCGAACACACTAGTTACATTTATAAGCTCATAAATGGTTCTAGAATCGTCCTAAACATCATAATTCGAGATTTCTTACCCAAAAACTTCGAATTTCTCAGGTTCTTCTTCAAAAAATCCCGATGGTTTTCTGCTCCTGCTGCTTTCTCTCTCTAAAATATCAAATGAATGAATACTCAGGCAACGTGGGAGGCCATACCACCTTTTCTATCAAATTAATAGGGAGTTTGCCCATTTGGCACTTTTGGCCCCTCCACAAAAGCAGACTTTTTATTTCCTTCTCCTTCCTTTCTATTTCATTCTTTTAATTTCTTTAATAAGAAATTATGGGTGTTACACTATTTATAAACACCGTCACGAAAAGTGTCATGTCATTGACGCCACAATGACATATCGGACAAGCTTGGGTAATAGAGTGCTAAATCAAATAGTAGTATAGTTACCAGCTTATAACGTATCAATAAAATATTTATGAGAACATGCAATAATGAGCACAAAATTATAAAATATATATTGCATGCTACAGGTCTCAATAAGTAACACTAATGAGTCGAACGAGTCAGAGCATAACTAAATAAAAAATGATAGACGGCTAGTAAAATGTCGAAGGCCAAATGAGTCATATCAACGGAAACGAAGACGGAATACTAAAGGTATCAATTAAATATCTATACTAAAAGTAACGGAAGAATATAATTTATACTAAAATAAGAAGGACCAAGAATCCGTACCTTTACTAGAATGCATAAGCAAACAATGATGATGTCGTCCTCAAGTCGTATTCGAACCTACATTTTAATTTTGTTTCGAATCAAGCTACCTTTTTCTTTGTCATACATGACTCCTTATTTAACTACAAACTCTATTATTTATCAAATTTGGTTAAAACTTCAATTTTTATAACCACGTACGTAGGTTATAACCAACATACTTAAATATTTAGTTCATCCATTTATAAATCTTATCCTCTTATACATGACCATAGGAGTTATTATTTATTAAAACTAAGTTTACGAGGCTAATACTTATCTATCCATATTCTTACTAATTAGTTTAAAAATTAGTGCATGTAAGCTGCGTAAATATTTATATAACATAAAATGTCTCATGGATATTTATATTTAATTATTAAGTAAACAAATCAACTCCTTGATGCAGATTATTGTAGGTGGGTTTATGTGAGTAGGTAAAATTGAAGACATTTATCTTTGGCCACCTTGAAGAAGCCAATATAATAGAAAGAATAGACAAGACAGAACTAGTGTATGCGTACAACAACATACCAAGCAAGTAAATATGATATGAATGCAAGCCAAACACAGTTGGATATCTAGTGTTTTTAAGTTGCAACAATTTTTCAAGAGTGAATTAGCCTTTAGCAGTGGAAAACTCATATACGTAAGTTTATACTCTCACATTAGATAATCGTTTTTCTTTTTTTTTCTTTGTTCACGTACTTCCAGTCGCAGGAACAAAATAAGACCCGATAGCTTATTCGGACGTTTAAGGTTATACGAGAATAGAGGGTTGATTTATTTACCTGAATTGTGAACCACGGATCGAACAAATACGAAGGGCTGGGCTGCTTCGTCGATGACCGAACCGAATCGAAAAGCAACAATATTGGTTCACGTAGGATTTTCTGCAACAATGGCAGTAGATGGAAACGAACTCTCAGAGCCAAAATCTAAGCAACCATGGTCTGTATTCATGCAATCATGACTGAATTCACAAGAGAGGTATACATTCACTATTAATTTAAACGTATGATTTGACCATTACCTCGTTCACGGATCAGAGCTTTCACTAAGAACGTATATTGCAATGACTTCTTGATTACGAACACGGCTCTATCAAGGCTATTCACCATTAATTTAAACGTATGATTCTGGTTGCTGCAACAAGATTAGACTAGAAAGCGAGGAGAAAGGATCGTCGTCGCTGGTAGAAGCTAAATTAGAAGGGAAGGTTGATAATTGCACAGAGGGTTTTGTGATATATATCTTCTATTCCTTCTCTTAGGATTAAAGAATATATAAATAATTGAAAGGAAACGTGTTTGAAAGGGAGAGCCCACATCTTTGCGTTCCTCTCGGAAAGTTCGTTTGTGGGGATAGTGGATATTCGAAATCCACCTGATTCTATCTAAGAAGTGATGGTGATCCGGTCAAAGGTGTCCGCGGGTCGGGTCGTTCAAAGGGAACGCGGATCACATATATTTTGGCAGTTTCAAATTTGTTTTCCAAAAATCCAATTATTTAACTTTCTTTTTCCCTTTTTTTCTTTCTCCTTGCCACTTTTATTATTATTATTATTATTATTATTATTATTATTATTATTATATTATTATTATTATTATTATATTATTATTATTATTATTATTATTATCATATTATTAAAAAATATGTATTAAATAGTGTATTAATTAAAAGAGTTTATTAAATGGGGGTAAAAATAGCACTATTGCATAGAGCACTTGTACTGCATGCTTAAAATGTTGTATTAAGCGTTTTACAATTTAAATAAAATTACTATATTTTCCTTCTAAAATGTATTATATAGTAGTATAAATATAGACAGTGACCCGAATCATCGAAATCAAATTCACTTCAAAAAATATAAACTCAAACAACCCAATTAAAGTAACCCAAAACCCAATTGGATGATCCAATTTAGACATGTTAAATAGTATGTCATTTACTAACAAATTTAGTCATAAATACTAAAGTTATCGATTACCCAAAATATCCCTAGAAAATATAACTATTAGTTATTATAAATATGAGTTCTAACTTAATTATTTAAATGGTATTTAGTTATGAAAATATAAATAGTAAATATTGTCACACCCTCAAATTCCGGGTCTGGAATCTATCACGGAGGGGTGAGCAAACAGGATCGAACACAGTATTTACACATGAGATGCAGTTATCTATATGATAAGTTTTAGATAATCAATCCATTATTATTCAGAGCATTAGATATTATACGCAGCGGAAATAAATATATTGATTGTTTCTTAACAATACGTCTAATCATGTCTTATCAATAACCAATATGTATCTTGAGCTCTTATATGATCCTACGTGCATGTCCATAAGCTCCTAGTAGATACCTGAGAATACATGTAAATCAAGTGTCAACACAGGATTGGTGAGTTCATAGGTAAGTAAAACATAATTGATAAACCATTAGTTTTCATCAAAATAGGATTTTCTGTAAAAGTGTGACTACTCACTGGTGTCACTTGGTATATGAATAACCTGTCGGAACCTTTTTATAAGATGAACCCGCTATCCCATATACTTACTACGTACAAGCCCAACAAATCCTTCAAATAGGATTTGCCCATGTATCATAGTTTATCATTAATCATCAACTATCATCAATTAAGATTTACTGTAAAAGTGTGAGTTTAATTTACTCACCGGTATATGAATAGCCTGTCGGAACCCTTTTTAATAAGGTGAACCCGCTATCCCACATACCCACTATGTACAAGCCTAACAAATCCTTCACATAGGATTTGTCCATGTATCATAGTTTAATATCATTTTCATGTGTATATTATGTTATTTATAATAATTCAAATCAGGGGGCACGAATCCTCTCTTTACATTTATCCTCATATGGGTTGTAAGTGGAACTATAATGGCAAACTTTATATAGTGCACATCTGCCTTCTCACACCAGAAAAAGTCATCCCGAATGACAATAAGATCTTTATGCATCTTGGTAAGGACCACATGTCCAAACCTTTGTGGGGGTAAGTCACTCCCCGATAGTACTATCCAAAAGATCCCTGCTTATTTATAGTCCAGTTTACAGAGAAGGATTTTCATAGTAACCATATGTAATCATAAATGTGATCAAATTATTATTTAACACAATACACAAAATAATTTGTAATTTCAATTACAACATGTATTCCAGCCCCAAAAATATTTAAATGATTAAAAAGGGGAATTGTTATGAACTCACCTCAATCCTTGTGGTGTTGACAAGCTAGTAAATTCCTTCTAAGGAATTATAATTCACATAAGCAAACAAATACAAATCCATAACCTAAATAAGTTATATCTTAAACCTGGCGTTCAATTGATCTAAAGTTTGGTTTTCGGGGATTTGTTATAAACATATAACTAATCATTTATTTATCCTTGTTAATTCTTTAATATCTATTTCATAAAATTTGATAAATTTTAATAATGATTTTTAACATATCATTATGTTCCAAATAAATCTTAGACTTAAGATTTTATAAATATTTAATTTTGTAAAATCTAATTTGTATTTATCTAATCATAATTAATCCATAATTAATAATATAATGTCCATTAATAATTTGATGATTTAAATCATTATTTAAAATCTATTTTTATAAAAATAACAATTTAAAACATTTGTAATAATTTTATAAACAAATAAATAATAAGGTTTTTAATGAAATAATTTTCCAGAAGATAATTAAATAACTTATAAAATTAACAAAGTTTATAAAAACTATTTTTATAATTGTAGTTATTTTTCTGTATTTTTAGATGGTTTAAAAAGGCTTTAAAAAAATATGTTGGTGGCCGGGTTCGAACCCGCGACCACAAACACACACAACCACACACAAACCAGTGAACCAAAGGCTTATAGCCGCGGTGTTCTTGGTTCCCAAATCCTTTTAAACATCTCCAATCCAACTCCCCCAAATTCATAAACCCTAGAATTCAATTTGATCCAAATTGACCCCGAATTCGAATATGTTAATGACTATAATCATGGGGCTTGTTAGACCAAAAGAACCAATGAGCCAAGATCAGGAAACCTCTAAGTCCCACATGACATCACAACAACTGCTGAAGACCTCCCATCAGCTGTTCTGACAAAGTCTGAAGAATCAAAGTCTGAAGTTCAAAAATCTGAAGTACAACAGCTGAAGATCCCAAAGTACTGAAGATAAGTACTGAAGACTAAAGTACTGATAAACACAAGTACTGAAGACTTCAAGTACTGAAGACAAGTGCTGAAGATCAAAGTCTGAAGAACTGAAGATCATCTACTGATGCACAAAGTCTGAAGACAAAGACTGAAGATAACAGCTGATGACATCTACTGAAGTCATCAGCTGATACATCATCTGAAGCCCAAGTCTGAAGAACCAAGTGCTAAAGATTCAAAGTTTGTCACAACAGCTAAAGAAGTCTTCTTCAGTTGTTGTGATGGTTTTTCTTTTCAGTAGTTTTATGTTTTTACTTTCAGTAGTTTGTACAACAGCTGAAGAGTTTGTTCTTCAGCTGTTATAGTTCAGTAGTTGTAAACGATTGAAGAGTTTGTTCTTCAGTCATTGTAGCTTTTTCAGTAGTTTCCTTTTCAGTACTTGTAATAGATAGAACACTTAGGAAATTTTGTAAGAAGATGTCAGCTGTTGTGACATCTTCAGTAGTTGTGTTCTATCAGTAGTTAGTTAAATAACTGTTTAATGTCAGTGGAATCTGACAACAGTATGGGTCATTTGCCTATAAAAGGGCAATGACCTGATTGTATTCCACGCCGAAACATGTGAAATAAACAAAATATTATTCCTTTTATGCAGAATTGTTCTTTCTCTATATTTACTTTACATGCAATATTCCTTATGTTCTTGCATTAATTGCTAATTATCATGCTAAATCCGATGTGAACACAATCTAATTGATCAAACTAGAGGCTGAGATCCTGTCAAATGGTATCAGAGCAGGTTAATCATTGATCGATTTCACTATTGATCATTTGAAACTGCTCTTTTGATCTCTACGTTTGATCGAATTAGCAATTTGCAAGAATTAGCTGTAAAGAGAGAGATTCTGCTGTTTCTGGCCGTAAACTTGAGGTTCTCTGGTGGTTTTGAGCTTAATTTGTTTTGTTTAAACTTGAGTTTGACTAATAACTAAGATGACTACACCAACAAACGATCCTCACAATACTGGTTCCTCAACCAAGCCTCCGATGCTTGTGAGGAATGAGTACAACATATGGCAAAGACGTATGCTTCACCACTTGTCTGTCAATAGTGCTGGTTGTTGGAAGTCAGTGGTGCATGGACCATACAAGCCTATGGTGAGCGTCCCTGAATCTAATGAACAGGTTCTAAAGAAACCTGAACAATATTCGGATGAAGATCTAAAGCTGTTCGAGATTGATGCTAGAGCCCATGGAATTTTAGCCATGGCTATTCCAAATGAGATTTACTCAGGGCTCTTGCATCATGAGACTGCTCATGACCTATGGGTTGCTCTAAAGGAACAATTTCGAGGAACTGATTCGGTCTTAGCAAACAATAGGGAAATCCTCGCCCAGCAATATGAGACATTCTCATATAGAAAGGGTGAGACTCTGACCCAGCAGTTTGAGCGGTTCTCTTGTTTGATTTCTGAGCTGAAGATGGTCAAACAAGAGTACTCCAACAGCCAGATGAACAACAGGTTCCTCAGATCACTGCCTGAGAGATGGGACACTTATACCATTGTCCTATGCTCCAGTGCAAATCTGGAAACTCTATCTCTCACCCAACTTCATGGGAAACTGCTCACTTTTGAGAGAGAGATAGAGCAAAAGAGGAAGTTGTCTACCTCTGGCAAGCTTACTGATGACTTTGTCCAAGGCAATGCTGCCTTGATAAGTCAGGAGTCTGAATATGCTTCATCAGAGAGTTCTTATGATGAGCATATTGATTTCTCTACCAACTCTGAACAAGCTTTTGTTGGTGTAGGTAGTAGTTCAGGAGGCAGCAGTGATAACTGGTGCTTTTTGATGGAAGATTTGAAGGGCATTCCAGATGATGATCTGGAAGAGATGGATATTTTGAGCCAAATGGCAATGATCAATATCAGATCTCAAAAGTTCTACAAAAGAACTGATAGGAAATTCCCTGGTCTCTCTGGCAAAACCAAAGTTGGTTTTGACAAGAGCAAGTTGAGGTGTCACAAGTGCCAAAGGCTTGGACACTTTGCTAGAGAGTGTAGATCATCTGGATCTAACTCCTCTGCACCCTTTGTGACTTTTCCGAGCAATAGCTCACAGCACAGAGGGCAACCTTCCTCCAGTTCTGGTCATCTATCACAAGCACAGGCATCACCTGCTTATTTTGTGCCTCAGGGGTATATGCCATACTCATACCCCTGCTACTACGTGCCTCAGCCCAGTCAAACTCAAGCACCTTCTGCTTAGCCACCTCAGGCTCTTCTGAGCCTCAATCTTCCCCATCTCATCATCAAACACAACCTCAACAACACAGCTTCTTCACCCCAGGAGTTGTTGACTGGAGTAGTCTACCAGATGATCTATCTGGTCAGGAACAACTACTCCAAGGTGCTGGTCAACATGGTGGTGATAGTCCTTTTGGAAATCTTGCTCTGATGGCCCTTGAGTCTGCTGAGGGGTCATCATCCAATGCCTCATCACAGGTATCATCTGAGGCCAAAGCCAAGCTTTGTTCTGAATCATGCATAGCAGCATTTGCTTATATTAGAGAAGCAAATGTAGCTTTAATAGATAAAAATCTTGAGCTAGAGCACACTATTTCTAAAAGAAAAGCTGATTTTGAGGTTGTACTAAAAGAGAAAAATGATGAGATTTACAAGCTTAAATGCCAAATCAAAGATGGTAAAGCTAGGGAAGATGTACTTCTAGAGAAGTACAGAGACCTCAAGGAAACTCTTGCAAACACCCAATTAGAGTGTGATCGATGGGTGCAATCATGCAAGGGTTTTGAAATGCTTCTTAAGAAGCAATCAGCTTCCAATGTGAAGTTTGGGATTGGTTATAATCACACTGCTCCTCCTACAGATTTTACTTCAAGAGCAGAAGTTGAATCTGATAGAGAGAGCAATAAGCAATCCTTCTCATCATGTGACCTACTATCCTCTGATTCAGCATCATCAGAGATAAAAGTCAGCATTAGGTCCTACCAGAACCAATCAGCTGATGCTACAACAGCTGTTGGTTCAAATGCTGACTGTCACATGATCAAAAGGTTGATCAACTCAGGTGTTGTCTCTAGAAGTACTGAAAGTACTAGAGAGCAAGTGATAACACCTGAAGTTCAAACCTCAACTACTGCCAGCACTGAAGAGAAGAAAAACTGACAGTAGAAAAGGTTTGAAGACAACCAAAGAAGAGGTCAGGAAAGCAGGTACTAAAGGGAAGAAAACTGCTAGTACTGATAACAAACAGCTGAAGAACAAGTCTTCAGCAGTTTCATCTTCTTTGGTTGATGATCAACACAAGATGAAGTAGAAGCCATGTGAGATATGTGGCTTGTTCAATTATCTTACTGATGATTGCTGGTACAAAAGGGGTTCCAAACTCAAACAAAAGGAGGAAATTAAAGAGCTAATAAATAAAATGAAAAATGAGTTTGAAACCAAGTTTGTACTAGCAACATCAAAGCCTGAAATCCCTAAGCCCAAAGCTAAATCTAAAAAGAAAGTAGGGGTTACTCAGGCAACAGCTGAGGTTGCTCAGAAAAAGATGGTGCAACATAGGATTCCATCATCAGCAAGTCCCAATGTGTCTGAAGAGCTGAAAGCTTTATCACAAAGTCAGACACAACTGTTGATGATGGTTCAGCATCTAATGGGAAGAGTCAACCATTTAGATGCTCCTGTGTTAAAACCACAGAAAAGGAAATTCAAGCCAAAGGGTTCCTCTTCTACACCATCTTCTTCACCTCAGACTGTTACACATAACACACCTGTTAGTGCTGCACCTATAGTTGAGAACAGACCCAAAACCAAACAGGTTTGGGTCTCTAAAACTAACTAACATGTGGTTATGATTGCAGGGTTCTTCAACATGCCAAAGAAGCATCTGGTATGTAGACAGTGGAGGATCTATGCACATGACAGGAAGCAGCTCCCTTCTTAATGACTACTCTCAAGGAAAGAAGGGATTTGTTTCCTTTGGCAATGATGCAAAGGGTTACATCATCGGAAAAGGCTTTGTTTCCAATGGGGAAATAAGGTTTGATGATGTTAACCATGTGGAGAATCTCAAGTACAACCTCTTGAGTGTCAGTCAAATGTGTGATAAAGGCCATGTTGCCCTTTTCATAAGCCAGAACTATCGGATTCTGTCATCCAAAGTTCTAAATTTGATTGACAAGGTGTTGGATGAATACACTCTCCTGAAGGCCAACAGGACAGGAAGAGTGTATGCCTTAGATCTTTCTAAAAAGATAGATCTAAAAGGCCATCCTTGCCTATTCTCCAAGGCATCTCCTCAAGAGTCTACACTATGGCATAGAAGGCTGGGTCATGTTAATTTCAAGAACATGAATCAGCTGATAAGCCATGGTTTAGTAAGAGGATTGCCTTTGAAGGAGTTCAAGTGTGAAGACAACTGCACTGCTTGCTTAAAAGGAAAACAACACAAAGTTTCATTCCCTTCAATAGAAGAACCGAAGTCCACTGCCTACTTACAGCTCCTGCACATGGATCTCTTTGGTCCTGTCAGAGTGATGAGCATGGCAAAGAAGAAATACTGCCTGGTAATTGTGGATGATTATTCCAGGTTTGTATGGACTTTCTTCTTGCACTCTAAGGATGAAGCATCCAAGACTATCATGAACTTTGTGTTATTTGTAGAAAAGCAGTATTCCCTACAGGTCAAGTGTGTGAGGAGTGACAATGGAACAGAATTTAGAAACCACACACTTGATGACTTCTACCTGTCCAAGGGAATTAAAAGGCAGCTTAGTATTCCTAGAACTCCTGAGCAGAATGGAGTGGTGGAGAGAAAGAACAGGACTCTTATTGAAGCAGCAAGGTCATTGTTGGCTGGCTCAGGGTTGCCGCTGACCTTTTGGGCTGAAGCTGTCAATACAGCTTGCTATGTACAAAATAGAGCTTTAGTGAATAAGAGGTTGATGAAGACTCCTTATGAAGTACTTCATCATTTGGCTCCTCTGATTTCATTCTTTAGAGCCTTTGGGTGTCCATGTTTTATTCTCAACACTAGCAACCCACTCCAGAAATTTGCTAGTAAGGTGGATGCAGGGTATTTTGTTGGTTATTCATCAACTTGCAAGGCATACAGAGTCTTCAACTATAGGACAAAAGTGGTTGAAGAAACTCTGCATGTTAAGTTCAATGAATCTCTAAAGGACAAGATTCCACAAAACCCTGTGGAGTTGTTTGATCTGGACATACTGCAATATGTTCCTTATCAACCTCCAGCTGTTGAGCCTGTCAACAGTTCTCCACCTGGTGGTACTGATGATGATGTAGTCAGTACTCACCTCTTTAGGTTTAGTGACAACCTGCCTGAGTCCACTAAACCTGATGCTCCTGTAGCTTCAGCAGCCCCATCCACAACAAATGCTGATGAGATTTCTGCAAGCTCTACTTCATTTGAGCTGCCATCTCCTACATGGTTTCAAGAATCTCCATCACCATTTGTTGTTGCTGAAAGTCCTACAAACACTTGCACTGACATTATAGTCTATCAAGAGCTGAAGAATCACCCCACATCTCAAATCATTGGTGATATCAATGCTGGAGTTTCAACCAGGAGTCAATTGTCCAATTTCTGCTTCTATGCTCTCTTCATCAGTCAGCAAGAGCCAAAGAACTATCATGTTGCTTTAAGAGACAATGGATGGGTTGAAGCAATGCAGCTTGAGCTTCTTCAGTTCAAGAAACAGCAAGTGTGGGAGCTTGTTCCTTTACCCCAAGGGAAGTATGCAATAGGCACCAAATGGGTATTCAGGAACAAAACAGATGATAAGGGCCAAATAGTTAAGAACAAGGCCAGGCTGGTTGTCCAAGGATTTACACAAGAGGAAGGCATCGATTATGATGAGACCTTTGCTCCTGTGGCAAGACTGGAAGCAATCAGACTGTTCCTAGCCTATGCTGCCTTTCACAGTCTTAAGGTTTATCAAATGGATGTCAAAAGTGCCTTCTTATATGGAAAAATAAAAGAAGAAGTTTATGTGTGTCAACCACCAGGCTTTGTGGACAACAAACATCCTGATTGGGTGTACAAGCTTGATAAGGCTCTTTATGGGCTGAAGCAAGCTCCTAGAGCTTGGTATGAGACACTCTCAACTTTTCTTTTAGAGAATAAGTTCACTAGAGGCACCATTGATAAAACCTTATTCACCAAGACTGTGGGACAACATAAGATCCTTGTTTAAATTTATGTAGATGACATCATCTTTGCATCCTCTGATCCAAAGTTGTGTGATGAATTTACAATGCTCATGAAGCAAAAGTTTGAAATGAGTGCTATGGGGGAATTACAGTTCTTTCTAGGTTTGCAAATCAAACAACAGGCTGATGGTATCTTTATTCATCAGTCCAAATACACCAAAGAATTATTGAATAAGTTTGATTTACAAACCTGTAAGCCCTGTTATACTCCCATGAGCAGCATCACACAACTAGATGTAGATAAGAAAGGTAAAGCGGTTGATGAAACCCTTTACAGATGTATGATTGGGTCCTTGATGTACCTTACAGCCTCTAGACCAGACATCATGTTTGCAACATGTTCCTGTGCTAGATTTCAGGCTGCACCTAAAGAATCCCATTTGATTGCAGTCAAAAGGATCTTTAGATATCTGCAAGGTACCCAATTACTAGGTCTTTGGTATTCAACTGGGCATTCTTGCAAATTAGTTGCTTTCTCTGATAGTGACTATGCAGGATGCAAAGTTACCAGAAAATCCACTTCTGGTGGTTGCCAATTCCTAGGCAATTGTTTAGTTTCTTGGCAGAGTAAGAAACAAACATCAATTGCTACATCCACTGCTGAAGCTGAGTACATTGCTCCTGCAAGTTGTACATCTCAGATACTCTGGCTTCAGAACCAACTCTTGGATTATGGCATTACAGAGACTAAGACTCCATTATTAATGGATAGTGCTTCAGCTCTTTGCATTGTTAAAAATCCAGTCCAGCACTCTAGGACCAAACATATAGAGATCAAACATCATTTTATTAGGGATTGCTATGAAAAAGGTCTGATTGATCCAAAGTTTGTGCCTAGTGCTGATGAGCTTGCAGACATATTTACTAAGCCTTTAAATTATGCCACATTTCAAAACTTGGTACTAAGGCTTGGTATGTTGCAGCTAGAATAATTGACCAATACTGATGCTCTCAGTTCACAAGTACTGATGAGCATTAGTATGCAAAGGTCAAATATAAGTACTGATGAGTAATTTAGTCTTTCAGTATTTTCACAACTACTGCAGACTAAAATGCTTCAAAGTACTGATGTACATTATTTGTTGAAAACAACTGATGTAGTGAGGTGGATTACAACTACTGATGTATTATTTTCAAACAAATAAGTACTGAAGAACAAATTTTGTTCATAAGTACTGATGTGTGATCTTACACAAGTACTGAAGACAAAATTTGTTCACCAGCTCTGGAGTATTTCAGCAGCACTTGTGAACATCTGATCACAAGAGCTGAAGGCATAAATACTCACAAAAGCTGAAGGATCAATGAAACATCTGAAAGTCAACAAAAGAGCTGATGAGTAAATGTGGAGGTCAGCATGAAACAACTGATTTGACGGAAACAGCTGATGAGTAATTTTACTCTTCAGCTGATGCCAACAGCTGCTGTTTCATACCCAAACAACTGAAGCAATACCATGTCTTCAGTAGTTCACAACTACTGATATCAGTAGTTCACAACTACTGAAGGCTAACACCAAGTCTTCAGTTGTTACAACGTCTGAAGATGAAAACTAGGTCTTCAGTAGTTTATAACTACTGAAGACTGAGAACAAGTCTTCAGCCGTTTACAACATCTGAAGGACAAAACCAAGGCTTCAGTAGTTTTAACTACTGAAGACTAACACCAAGTCCTCAGATGTTACAACCACTGAAGGTTAAAACCACGTCATCAGTAGTTTCAACAACTGATGACTAACACCAAAACCTTCAGTAGTTTTCTTTCAGCCTTTGCCATACCCTATAAATACCCAACCTTCAGAGCTTTTCATTCTCACTTGACCTAACTTTTCACAAACCTCTGAAAATCCCATACACCATTAATGGCGGCCATGCAACTCAAACCTCGACACAACTGTGTCGCTCATCTCACCAAACCGCCATTCTGGGCAAGTTTCACAATGCCGTCGATCTGATGACCGACTCACCATACCAGACGGCATTCCTTCTCAACCCCACCATATACACCGACTCCTTGGTGGAGTTCTGGACGAACAACATCGTCCAAACCGGAGAGAATGATGGCGAGGTCTTTCTCCGGTCTTCCGTCAACAACCACCCAGTGGTTATTACTCCAGCTACCATTCGAGAAACCCTAAAGCTGGAGGATGCCACCTACCCCACCTCTTACCCCAAAGGCACCCTCGACCTATGCTTCACAGCCAACGACTATCAGGGCGACCTCTCTGCCACCACCTTGTTGAAGAAACACTTCCCAGATCCCCAAAGACTAATCTTCCACATGGTGAATGTGTGTCTGGCTCCCAAAACTTCTTCATGGGACCAGATGTCAACAAGGTGGCAACAGGTATTATTTTCTATCTTTGAGAAATAACCCTAAATTTTACTGATCTTATATTTTGGGAACTCAAAGATATGGCCACAAAACCAGTTTCTAACCGGTGGATCTTGTATCCTCGGTTTATAATGGCCATAATCAAGGACCAGCTTCAAGCTGAGGGACTTGTTGGGACTGGGGTCCCTGCCACGGCTGTTCTAGCCGAGGTATACTCCAGGCACAACACCGACCACACACTCAAACAGGCTGGCCGGCTGCGAAAACCCACGCAGCAGGAACCCACAGCCTCCACCTCCAAATCCAAAGTCCCCACCAAGCCAAGAGCCAAAAAGAAGCCCAAAAAGGCTACTCAGGGAAATGAGTCCCCTGAGGATGCCCCTACAACACAAAGGCAGGATGTGGCTACTGGTCAGATTCTCCCAGCAGCCACCATGACTCCACCTACCACAACCGCACAGGTCTCCTCTCAACAGGAGCCTGATGCAACCACCTCTGGGGCACCCACACATCTGGGGTCTTTCTCACTTGAGGAGACTGCCATTGAAATGCACACTCCTCCCCATGTGCACTCTGCTTCAAGCCCATCTCCCACAGAAGCCGCCCCACAAAGTCCTACCCTAATAATTGCCCAAGTGTTGACCCACCTGAGCACTCCACCCTCTCCCCAGAAACCTATTACAACTGGGAGACTCCAACCGAAGAGAGGGTGGATACAAGTGCTGGTGGGATCCCCCAACACAGAGAATCACATGTCCAATCTCCCAGTGTGGCTAGGGAGATAGGACATTCTGGTGAGGCTGCCACTTCCCCTGCATCAGCACATGAGCATGGTGAAGCTGGTACAAGCAATAAGACCTCACCAGAGGCAATTGCCGATGATGGATCCAATCCGGAGGCTGGAAGTCCCCAGTACCAATACAAAGGGGCACGTGCAACTACTGAACCACACTCAGTGCATGTACATCCTGACACAGTCAGGAGGTCAGGTGATTCAGTTCACACTGATGATGACCTGAGCTTCTTCTTTGATGTAGTTGCTCACAACACTATCTTAGAGGATGAGATAAGCAGACTCAAAGAGCTGCTTGCTCAAATGACTCAAGATAGAAGTCCATCTGCCACTACTGACCCACAGATGGCACCTTCACCTGAAGGTCTCCAAAACACACAACCACTCCTAAAAACTCAGCCACCAGCCCCTGCTTCTGGCACTAGATCTCAGGGCCAGAACCCCCCTGAGCAGCTAGATGCTATCCTCCAGAAATCCCTGCCTCTCATCACACCCATAATCACAGAAATTGTGATGAAAACCATTGATGAGAGGCTTCCCACACATATCCAACCTCTGGTGGAGGTTGCTGTTGCTAAAGCACTTGCTGAGAGTCAAACCCCAACCAATGCACCCAAAAAGGGGGAGACCTCAGTGCAAGTTAAGAGGAAGAGGGGAGAGAAGGAGTTAGAAGTAGGAAGAAAGGAGGTGATTGAGAGGGAGAAGGTTGAGGAGACTAAGGGGAAGGGGAGGGAGAAGGAGGAGAGAGCTGAAAAAGAAGTGACTGGAATCCAAAAGGATTTCAGTGTCACTTATCAAAAGAAAGAGAAGGTGAGGGAGGGTGTTGACTCTGATCTAGCAGCTCTTGTCAAGGAGGCTGATGCTGAGCATAGCCGATCAATGGACTCTGTGCTGTTCAGGCAAGGCTTTGACAAGGACACTACCTTGCTAGATCAGGAGATCAGGAATATGGAGAGAAGAGAGATTGAGTACCGATGGACTACTTATAGCCAAGAGGAAAGAAAGAAACTTGAGGCTATGAGTAGGTTCACTTCGAAGTACCTGGGCAGGCCAGTCCTTGATGTCAAGACATGGACTAGGGACAGACTCTTGGCAATAACCACCAAGATCTGTTCGGCTGGTGATTTCACTAAAGGACTGGTCGCTGAGGCCCTCTCAGAAGCCGGTGCTGGGAACAGGACCCTGCTAGTAAAACAAACCAAACCTGCTCTTATTTCTAGGTTACTAGCAGTGCCTGCCAACATTCCCACACCAACAACCCAAACACAACCCACAAAACCAACCCCTTCACCATCAAAACCCGCAGCCAATGATCCACCCTTGAAGAAGAAGAGAAGGGTGTTGAGGCTGCAAGAAGAAGAGGAGGATGAGGAGGATAGACTGCCCCTTTCAGCAGTCATCCCTCTACCAAAAGCCAAACCTCAAACCATCACTCCCACCTCACAGATGGATACTGTGAGGGTAAAGATAGAGGAAGAGGAGCAGCAGCAGCTTCATGATGCTGAAATGCTTAAGTCAATTGACCAAGCATATGCTGCCTCTACCTCTATCATGAACATGAAGAAAGAAGCTCTGAGACTCTTCACTCTCAAACAAACTTTCCAATATGACAAAGAGAGAGTGAGGACTTGGCCTGATCCTAGGGTGGCTCACAGGATCATAAAGAAAGATATTCCTGTGAGGTACAAGAGCCAGATGAAGAGGATTGTAGATGAAGTGATTACAGTGGCTCTTGTATTAACACCCTGGGAAATTGTGGGTGAGTTCGAGAAGGCCTATAAGACTAAGCAACCACCCGAAATGATGTTGGAGAATAGGGTGGTTAGGAAAGGCTTAGTTTATAAGAGGCTTGAGAACTTCCACAAAGATGAGCTCAACTTGTTGCTAGAGGGCAGACATCCAGATGAATTTGTATATAGGCAAATCACAACAGTTGAGCTCAAGAATGGCAAACAGGTCAAGTTTGTCTCAGAGCTGTACGGCCGTGAAGGATTATTGATGGTGGGGCTGAAGACCTGTCCAAAGAAGAACAAATGATCATTGTCAGAGCCTACACCAGAGAATCCTACAGGCTTGTACGAGGGAGGTAGGTTTCATGGATGGGATAACAGCTCTGTGTCCAATTCCCCAAAACAGAGCTCCCATCCATACTTAGCCAAACAAATATCAGAAACCTTCTCCCAGGCCAGTGCTTATCAGGGTCAACTTCTGATCTGATCCAGAAGGAAATAGACCAATCTTTATGCCAACAATAAGTGGGACAACAAATAATTAGAGGTTTTGGCTGCATTGGTTTAGGGGGAGTTTGTTAGACCAAAAGAACCAATGAGCCAAGATCAGGAAAACCTCTAAGTCCCACATGACATCACAACAACTGCTGAAGACCTCCCATCAGCTGTTCTGACAAAGTCTGAAGAATCAAAGTCTGAAGTTCAAAGATCTGAAGTACAACAGCTGAAGATCCCAAAGTACTGAAGATAAGTACTGAAGTCTAAAGTACTGATAAACACAAGTACTGAAGACTTTAAGTACTGAAGATAAGTGCTGAAGATCAAAGTCTGAAGAACTGAAGAACTGAAGATCATCTACTGATGCACAAAGTCTGAAGACAAAGACTGAAGATAACAGCTGATGACATCTACTGAAGTCATCAGCTGATACATCATCTGAAGCCCAAGTCTGAAGAACCAAGTGCTGAAGATTCAAAGTTTGTCACAAAAGCTGAAGAAGTCTTCTTCAGTTGTTGTGATGGTTTTTCTTTTCAGTGGTTTTATGTTTTTACTTTCAGTAGTTTGTACAACAGCTGAAGAGTTTGTTCTTCAGCTGTTATAGTTCAGTAGTTGTAAACGACTGAAGAGTTTGTTCTTCAGTCATTGTAGCTTTTCAGTAGTTTCCTTTTCAGTACTTGTAATAGATAGAACACTTAGGAAATTTTGTAAGAAGATGTCAGCTGTTGTGACATCTTCAGTAGTTGTGTTCGATCAGTAGTTAGTTAAATAACTACTTAATGTCAGTGGAATCTGACAACAGTATGGGTCATTTGCCTATAAAAGGGCAATGACCTGATTGTATTCCACGCCAAAACATGTGAAATAAACAGAATATTATTCCTTTTATGCAGAATTGTTTCTCTCTACATTTACTTTACACGCAATATTCCTTATGTTCTTGCATTAATTGCTAATTATCATGCTAAATCCGCTGTGAACACAATCTAATTGATCAAACTAGAGGCTGAGATCCTGTCAGGGCTTTTGTTCCCATGATGAATCGAGTTGGATTGTAGGTTCAATTACCTGTTTGAAGCTCTAAATAACAAGAACAGATGCAGAAAGCCTTCGACCGAGGTTCGAATCAGTTAGATGTGAAATTGTTGATTTTAATCAAATTAATTTCACAGGAAGTTTCCAATGATATTATGAGCAAAAGCCCTCAAACAATTTCGGGTTTTGAAGTTCGAACAGGGGTGTTCGAGTAGCTACAGGTCGCGGATAATGGTGATGATCGAACTGATTGTTTTTCGAGTGTTTTAGATGCAATTCAAAGTTGAGTTTGGTTAGCAATCTTATAATCGACCGTTTGGATTATTTTAATTGCATTATCGTGAAGTGTAGTGCGATTTATGAATTGTAAAGCGGCCGAAAGTGAAGTGGTTGGATTAATGCGATCGTGAGCTGTTATTCAACTAATTAAAGTGGGTGTCCAGATTCGAATCTGACCCACGAGCGAAATGGGACCGGTTTCGTGTAAAATAGTCAAGTTTTGAATGGGTTTTGGGGTCGCCGGAGGGCCGCCGGCGGTCGGCCGGAAGGCCGCCGGAAAATCGCGAGAGGGGAGAGAGAAAGCAGTTAAAAATTTTAATATTTACACAATGGCCCCTGCAATTTTGATTGTTATTATTTTATGTCTTAAACTTTCTTTTAAGGTTTCAAATTTGGCAAAACTACCCCTGGACTTATTATTAATATTATTATTTATTATTATTATTATCATTAATGTTATTATTAATAATAGTAATAATAATATCATTATTATTATAATATCAAATATATATATATATATATATATATATATATATATATATTTAACGAAATTTTTCCGGGTTGTCACAAATATAAATTTAAATGTCATTTTAAAGTATTATAAATAATATAATATTTAATAATTGATTTAAATAATATCATGTTATTAAAAAAACATGTATTAAATAGTGTATTAATTAAAAGAGTTTATTAAATAGGGCTAAATGGAACTATTGCATAAAGCACTTGTACTCTATACTTAAAATGTTGTATTAGACGTCTTACAATTTAAGTAAAATTACTATCTTGTCCTCCTAAAATGTATTATATAGTAGTATAGATATAGACATTGACCCGAATCATCGAAATCAAATTCACTTCAAAAAATATAAATTCAGGTGTTGTTTGTTTTTTCTGCAGGAAAACGTCTGCAGTCTGCCGACCACATCTTCAGACATCTGCAGCAGAAGAGGTGGACCAAATGTCTGCAGTCTGCAAGAAAAATACTGTTTGTTTTGTTTAACATCTGCAAAATGCTGAAATATTCTGTAATTAAACTAAATTTATTTTTAACTTTAAAAACAACTAATACATTAATATATATATATATATATATATATATATATATATATATATATATATATATATAAGTCATAGAAATACATTAAAAATATAAATAAAAGTCATACAATTAACCAAAAAATATATAGCTTTATAGCAATTAACCAAAAAACCAATAGTTTTACTTTATGGTTTGGTGTCAAAATATAAATAAAATGTTAAAGTTAAACAACAAGAGTCTTGATTAGATTGACTATAATATAAATAAATGTATCGAGAAAGTAGCCAAGAAGAACAAGCAGAAGCCAAAGAAGAGAAAGAACATCCACTGCCTTAGCAGTTTTTAATTCTCTAGTCCGCCAAATGCCCCAACAAAATCAAGGTTGGCGGATCCGGCGGTTCTCTTGGTCTGAAACCGTTGGGTCAAACGGGTTTGCTTCTTTTTGGGGATGGAGTAAAAAGGGGGTTCAGCGAGTTCAGATCTATACGAGTTGAGGGGAACATCAATCTCATGATGGGAGTTGTTGTTGAGTTTGAATGATAGCGGGTTCTGTAGATACATACATACATACAGGCTGTGATGGGGACGGCGGGCGCGGGGGGGGAATAGAGGGGAGGGTAGCTGCGGTGGTTGGGGTAGGGGGAGGCGACACGAGGGCGGTTAGGAGAGGGGGAGGCGGCACGGCGGCGGTTGGGGGAGGGGGCCGACGGCGCGCCGGCGGTAGAGGGGAGGTGGGGTGGTGGTGGTGAGAGGAGAGGTAAAATGGGGAGGATGAAGATGGATTGAGAATGGAGAAGAGGTTAGAAGATCTCAGAAGTGGCAAGTCCACATATTTTTCATGCAGACCTCAGGAAGACGTTTTTTAATGAAACGTCTTCTAAAAATCAAACAGTCTGCTCACTCAAAAGCTCTTCCCGCGTCTGAGTGCGCGCAGATGAAGATGTGGGGAAGAGCTTTTTGGAAAAAACAAACAGCACCTCAATCAACCCAATTAAACTAAACCAAAAAACCAATTGGATGATCCAATTTTTTGAAGTAACTTAAGCTCCGCTCTTTTCTTAACGGACCTCTCAAAAAACATCTTATCGCTTTAAACCACCGCCATGATTCATGAACACTAACACCAAACTAAGCCCAAGCCCAAGCCCAAGCCCGCTCACATCATGTAATGAGTAGAAATAATAAGTAAACAGCCCAAGCCCAACCCACTTACATTCTCAAATGAATAGAAAAATAGGGCCCATTCAGAATTTAGATTTAGAATCGAACGTCTCTATTTGATGTCCATCTTACATTGTTATTATCAATCCACTGAAGAGCAAACTTTCACATTATTAAAATAATGACCTTAATTTTTAACGGTTTGCGGTTGGTAGATCATGCCACTATTCTTGAATCACCTCTTTTCAAATCGAATTTGAATTTTTGATTTCCGAATAACTGATGTGAATTCAAATTATATATGTGTATATATTATTTATCTATTATATATACTTATATTATTTATCTACGTAATTTCTCTCCTAGGTTGATTACAATGTTGTTCCCGGTGGCAGAACATTGTTGTTGCCAGTTGAAGAGCATTGTAGCCGCCATTATTCTTCGGTACATACATTCTTGTCTAGTGTTGTAGTGAATCAACAACTCAGCAGATTGAGTGCGGCTTGCAGTAGTTTAACACTTATAAGATTTCGACAGTTGCGAGTAAGTGTTGAACTTAGAGTTTTTGGTAGCTTATTTTTCTCATGATTCAACACCTTTAAATGACTATTTTTGTAATTCTTAACCTAGATTAAAGAATTTTTTTAATTAGCTTTTATTATAAAATTTATTATACATAAAATTTTAATATATACTATTTTATTTTAATAGAGATATACACGTAAAATAAATGCATATTAACAAATTTTTATCAACTTTTAATGATATAAATTATAATTAGTTAATAATTATTTATTAACTAATTATAGTTATATTTTTAAGTTTGTATTAATAGTTATTTGATTGATTACAAAATTTAGAAATAGAACACGTTTTTACTAATTTAAAAAACATTACTCCTAAAAACATAATAAAATCCCATAAAAAATATCAATCCTAAATTAATATTCACACTTCATATTAATCAACACCATTCGTTTTATCAAACAACTACGTTTAACTGATGTGCCTTCCTTCATAGGCTATTCTTTATTTTTTTACCAACCCTTAATGAAAATGAGGGTTATTGAAATTTACTTAAAAGTAGGATATATTTTAGTTAAAAAACACAAGATGAATGATTCATGAAGTTTACTCAAAACTTAATAAAGAAAATAATTTATATGCGACCCTCTCTGTTGATCGCTATTATATTTAATATTTAAAAAACAACTTTAAGGTAAATATATAATTATATAACAATATTGTAAAAATATTAAAGTTAAAGGATATAGGATTAAGGGCGTAAGTATTAAAAATAATTAAATAATATTTACATTTATATGTAAAACGTGGATGAAATCAATTGAAATATATATTATGTTATATAAAAATCATATGTATATGTATAATTATAAAAATACATAAATTAAGTAAAAGTAAAAGAGTTATAAAAAATATTCTTATGTTTAAATTACATAAATAGTCCTTTAGAGGTAAAAATACTGAATTTCATTTACTTAACCGAAAAAATTAACGACAGGTAGTTTAAAGAATGAAATATATAAAAAAAAGTAAATATAAATTATGATTAGAGTAGTTTTTAAAGATAAAGAATGATACTTGTAATTTTTTGTAAACTTAAAGGATTTTTTTTGTAATTTTGTCTAATTAAAATTGTTAAAATCTAGTCTTACAAAATTAACACTTCTAACCCAAGAAGCGTGTTTCATCCACAGGTTATAACATAATATGGAATTTGATTCCGATGGTAAAAAGTCCATTCATGAGAGTGATTTATAATCCAGAATTTGAAATAATACAATCTTATCTCTCCAAAAAAACATGGAGTGGCTAGCAAATGAAGAAATATATGCATGTTTCCAAATCTACTTTGACTTAATCATGAATACCCAAAAACAACAGTTATGTGTGATTGGATGTCTTGATGGCTTTTATCATCAAGTATTATGTGGTTAATATTATTATGAAGTATCATGAGTCTTTCTTTTATAAAATATATGTACTTATTTTTTGGAATAATTTATAGTATTTGCTTCATGACTTTGATTACATTCATGATCACTACCTCATCAACCCAAATTCT